>OX419195.1:16132163-16139663 GCA_948465475.1 Thalpophila matura
GCCTGGTACACCGTACAGTACCTCGCTAGGGTGAGTTTGAGGGCTCTGGTCTCGGCCTCACTGTTCCATATTGACAGTGAGGCGCCGACCCCTCCTCCGATCTTACTCCCGTCAGTGTATATGCGGATGTCAAGATCACCGACGCTATCTAGCTGGTCTTGGTTACCCAGGCTATCCAACCGCAGAATGTCACGCGCTGCGGGATGGGGATCCCCTATTGCTGCTGACATTTTCTCGACCTCCCTGTCCCCCAGCAACGCCTGGGGTGCTCCCCTCTTTGCCTCGTATAGCGAAGCAGCCTCGTGCACTCGCAGGTCAAGGGGGAGAATCCCAGACAGAACTAGTGCTGAGCACAACGAGACTGTACGGTAAGCCTTGCAAATTTTTTGGGCGATTCCTCTCTGGACGGTCGCGAGCTGTTTTATTACGCCCTTCTTTTTAGCAGCTGGTGCCCATACGCTCGCCGCATAAAGTATTATGGGCTCTATCGTTGCCACATATATTACCCGTATGACCTCTGGGTGCAGCCCCCAACTCACTTTTGCAGCTCTACACAGCTGTTTATAGATGGCTATTGCCTTTCTACAGACAAGCGAGACGTGAGTATTAAACGTTAATTTTTCATCGATGGTCACACCCAGAAGCTTTATTTCTTTCGACATACCGATGGCGATCCCCCCCATGTTCAGGCGTGGTGTGTCATATTTAAGTTTCCTGGTTATGACCATAGCGGTCGTCTTATGAGGTGCAAACTTTAATTTATTCTCAACACCCCACGCCAGAACATGATTAAGAGCAGCATCGGCACGCTCCTCTACCTCTTGCGCTGTCTCTCCATCAAAAATCAGGAGGACGTCATCCGCGAACGCCTGGATGTAATGTCCCCTTGTCTCTACCGCTTTCAGAAGGGGGTCTAGTAGTAAATTCCACAGGATAGGGCCCCCAATTGAGCCCTGGACACAGCCCTTATTCGTGCCTTTGCTGAATGCCTCCCCTCCGTACCTGACTGACACTCTCCTATCACATAGATAACTGTCCAAGACCCGCCTAATATTCAAGGGACACCTTTCCTCCGCCAGGCGGACCCTTATCGCAGGCCACCAGGCGCTGTCGAAGGCTCCCTCTATGTCCAAGGATACGAGCGTTATTATCCTTTTTTGTGCTAGTTTTTCATTTACATGTTGCATAAGGGCATAGAGGGAGTCTTCGGTGCTCCTCTGCGGCATGAATCCGTACTGGCGGGTACTCATCCTCGGTAATATATGAAATTTTAGGCGGGCCACCAGCATCTTTTCAAAGATCTTGCCTAATATGGGCAACAATCCGATCGGCCTGTATGATTTCGGGCTGCCGTAGTTGTCCTTACCAGGTTTCTTTAAGATCACAACTGTTGCCTCCTTCCAGGCGGTGGGGAAGTAATGGCATTCCAGACACTTATTTAGGAGTCCCAGGAACGCGTCCGGGTCATTATTCACGGCATGGCAACATATGTCCGCGGTAAAGCCGTCTGACCCCGGTGCCTTTTTTGGGTTAAAAGACTCCATAGAATTCCTCAACTCTGCCATTGTGAACGGTGGGTCGCAAAATTCATTTTGGTCTCCAATGTTAACACTATCGGCTTTAATCCTGATGGAGCGGTGATGGGCATTGTCACACTCAGCGAGGTCTTCTGGGTAAAAGGTTTCCGCCAGGAGCCTCACCGAGCCTTTTGCGTCCAGCACATCACCATTCTTTTCCAGTGGCAGGTCCTCCTCCCTGCGCTGGGTCCTACCTATCACCCTGTATATTCCCTCCCAGACCCCCTCCCTGTCTTGTTTCTCACAAAACTTCTTCCAGCTTTCGGTCTGCGCTCTAGCTGCCTCTGACTCATACTTCTCTTTCTGTTCTAGGTACTCTTCTACGACCTTCGACCTTCGGATTGGAGCGGCACAGCGAATCCGGCGCTTTTTGGTGGCGACGGTCCTCTTCATCTCAGCGAGTTTCTCGGACCACCACGGCAAGGTAAGTTCCTCTTTGGACTTTTTAATTGGTAATGAATATTTGCATGCTTCGTCTATGGCTTTAGTTAAAGTATTTAATGCATAGTCAATTTGTTCTACTGTTTTAATTTCATTTATGTCAGTTAGTGTTATTTTATAATCTATTTTTAATTGGCTAAGTTTCTCACGAAACTTAGACCAATTCGCTTTTTTCGTATTAAATTTTCTAGTTGTTCTCTCTATTTTTACACCTTTGGATTTCTGTATGAGAATATCAAACACTATGCCGTTGTGGTCCGAGCTCGTGAGACCCTCGTCAACCTTCCAATTGTCAATCAGGTCCAGGATATCCGTGGAACACGCTGTGACGTCCACGTGGCTACAATAACGTACCCCCCCTCTGGTCGTGTCAAAGGTCGGAATTTCCCCTCTATTCAGTATGTTCCGGTTAGGTTAGGTTAGGTTAGGTTAGGTTAGGTTAGGTTAGGTTAGGTTAGGTTAGGTTAGGTTAGGTTAGGTTAGGTTAGGTTAGGTTAGGTTAGGTTAGGTTAGGTTAGGTTAGGTTAGGTTAGGTTAGGTTAGGTTAGGTTAGGTTAGGTTAGGTTAGGTTAGGTTAGGTTAGGTTAGGTTAGGTTAGGTTAGGTTAGGTTAGGTTAGGTTAGGTTAGGTTAGGTTAGGTTAGGTTAGGTTAGGTTAGGTTAGGTTAGGTTAGGTTAGGTTAGGTTAGGTTAGGTTAGGTTAGGTTAGGTTAGGTTAGGTTAGGTTAGGTTAGGTTAGGTTAGGTTAGGTTAGGTTAGGTTAGGTTAGGTTAGGTTAGGTTAGGTTAGGTTAGGTTAGGTTAGGTTAGGTTAGGTTAGGTTAGGTTAGGTTAGGTTAGGTTAGGTTAGGTTAGGTTAGGTTAGGTTAGGTTAGGTTAGGTTAGGTTAGGTTAGGTTAGGTTAGGTTAGGTTAGGTTAGGTTAGGTTAGGTTAGGTTAGGTTAGGTTAGGTTAGGTTAGGTTAGGTTAGGTTAGGTTAGGTTAGGTTAGGTTAGGTTAGGTTAGGTTAGGTTAGGTTAGGTTAGGTTAGGTTAGGTTAGGTTAGGTTAGGTTAGGTTAGGTTAGGTTAGGTTAGGTTAGGTTAGGTTAGGTTAGGTTAGGTTAGGTTAGGTTAGGTTAGGTTAGGTTAGGTTAGGTTAGGTTAGGTTAGGTTAGGTTAGGTTAGGTTAGGTTAGGTTAGGTTAGGTTAGGTTAGGTTAGGTTAGGTTAGGTTAGGTTAGGTTAGGTTAGGTTAGGTTAGGTTAGGTTAGGTTAGGTTAGGTTAGGTTAGGTTAGGTTAGGTTAGGTTAGGTTAGGTTAGGTTAGGTTAGGTTAGGTTAGGTTAGGTTAGGTTAGGTTAGGTTAGGTTAGGTTAGGTTAGGTTAGGTTAGGTTAGGTTAGGTTAGGTTAGGTTAGGTTAGGTTAGGTTAGGTTAGGTTAGGTTAGGTTAGGTTAGGTTAGGTTAGGTTAGGTTAGGTTAGGTTAGGTTAGGTTAGGTTAGGTTAGGTTAGGTTAGGTTAGGTTAGGTTAGGTTAGGTTAGGTTAGGTTAGGTTAGGTTAGGTTAGGTTAGGTTAGGTTAGGTTAGGTTAGGTTAGGTTAGGTTAGGTTAGGTTAGGTTAGGTTAGGTTAGGTTAGGTTAGGTTAGGTTAGGTTAGGTTAGGTTAGGTTAGGTTAGGTTAGGTTAGGTTAGGTTAGGTTAGGTTAGGTTAGGTTAGGTTAGGTTAGGTTAGGTTAGGTTAGGTTAGGTTAGGTTAGGTTAGGTTAGGTTAGGTTAGGTTAGGTTAGGTTAGGTTAGGTTAGGTTAGGTTAGGTTAGGTTAGGTTAGGTTAGGTTAGGTTAGGTTAGGTTAGGTTAGGTTAGGTTAGGTTAGGTTAGGTTAGGTTAGGTTAGGTTAGGTTAGGTTAGGTTAGGTTAGGTTAGGTTAGGTTAGGTTAGGTTAGGTTAGGTTAGGTTAGGTTAGGTTAGGTTAGGTTAGGTTAGGTTAGGTTAGGTTAGGTTAGGTTAGGTTAGGTTAGGTTAGGTTAGGTTAGGTTAGGTTAGGTTAGGTTAGGTTAGGTTAGGTTAGGTTAGGTTAGGTTAGGTTAGGTTAGGTTAGGTTAGGTTAGGTTAGGTTAGGTTAGGTTAGGTTAGGTTAGGTTAGGTTAGGTTAGGTTAGGTTAGGTTAGGTTAGGTTAGGTTAGGTTAGGTTAGGTTAGGTTAGGTTAGGTTAGGTTAGGTTAGGTTAGGTTAGGTTAGGTTAGGTTAGGTTAGGTTAGGTTAGGTTAGGTTAGGTTAGGTTAGGTTAGGTTAGGTTAGGTTAGGTTAGGTTAGGTTAGGTTAGGTTAGGTTAGGTTAGGTTAGGTTAGGTTAGGTTAGGTTAGGTTAGGTTAGGTTAGGTTAGGTTAGGTTAGGTTAGGTTAGGTTAGGTTAGGTTAGGTTAGGTTAGGTTAGGTTAGGTTAGGTTAGGTTAGGTTAGGTTAGGTTAGGTTAGGTTAGGTTAGGTTAGGTTAGGTTAGGTTAGGTTAGGTTAGGTTAGGTTAGGTTAGGTTAGGTTAGGTTAGGTTAGGTTAGGTTAGGTTAGGTTAGGTTAGGTTAGGTTAGGTTAGGTTAGGTTAGGTTAGGTTAGGTTAGGTTAGGTTAGGTTAGGTTAGGTTAGGTTAGGTTAGGTTAGGTTAGGTTAGGTTAGGTTAGGTTAGGTTAGGTTAGGTTAGGTTAGGTTAGGTTAGGTTAGGTTAGGTTAGGTTAGGTTAGGTTAGGTTAGGTTAGGTTAGGTTAGGTTAGGTTAGGTTAGGTTAGGTTAGGTTAGGTTAGGTTAGGTTAGGTTAGGTTAGGTTAGGTTAGGTTAGGTTAGGTTAGGTTAGGTTAGGTTAGGTTAGGTTAGGTTAGGTTAGGTTAGGTTAGGTTAGGTTAGGTTAGGTTAGGTTAGGTTAGGTTAGGTTAGGTTAGGTTAGGTTAGGTTAGGTTAGGTTAGGTTAGGTTAGGTTAGGTTAGGTTAGGTTAGGTTAGGTTAGGTTAGGTTAGGTTAGGTTAGGTTAGGTTAGGTTAGGTTAGGTTAGGTTAGGTTAGGTTAGGTTAGGTTAGGTTAGGTTAGGTTAGGTTAGGTTAGGTTAGGTTAGGTTAGGTTAGGTTAGGTTAGGTTAGGTTAGGTTAGGTTAGGTTAGGTTAGGTTAGGTTAGGTTAGGTTAGGTTAGGTTAGGTTAGGTTAGGTTAGGTTAGGTTAGGTTAGGTTAGGTTAGGTTAGGTTAGGTTAGGTTAGGTTAGGTTAGGTTAGGTTAGGTTAGGTTAGGTTAGGTTAGGTTAGGTTAGGTTAGGTTAGGTTAGGTTAGGTTAGGTTAGGTTAGGTTAGGTTAGGTTAGGTTAGGTTAGGTTAGGTTAGGTTAGGTTAGGTTAGGTTAGGTTAGGTTAGGTTAGGTTAGGTTAGGTTAGGTTAGGTTAGGTTAGGTTAGGTTAGGTTAGGTTAGGTTAGGTTAGGTTAGGTTAGGTTAGGTTAGGTTAGGTTAGGTTAGGTTAGGTTAGGTTAGGTTAGGTTAGGTTAGGTTAGGTTAGGTTAGGTTAGGTTAGGTTAGGTTAGGTTAGGTTAGGTTAGGTTAGGTTAGGTTAGGTTAGGTTAGGTTAGGTTAGGTTAGGTTAGGTTAGGTTAGGTTAGGTTAGGTTAGGTTAGGTTAGGTTAGGTTAGGTTAGGTTAGGTT
Source organism: Thalpophila matura (assembly GCA_948465475.1). Lineage (NCBI taxonomy): Eukaryota > Metazoa > Arthropoda > Insecta > Lepidoptera > Noctuidae > Thalpophila > Thalpophila matura. The sequence goes on from OX419195.1 coordinate 16,137,828, forward strand.
AGGTTAGGTTAGGTTAGGTTAGGTTAGGTTAGGTTAGGTTAGGTTAGGTTAGGTTAGGTTAGGTTAGGTTAGGTTAGGTTAGGTTAGGTTAGGTTAGGTTAGGTTAGGTTAGGTTAGGTTAGGTTAGGTTAGGTTAGGTTAGGTTAGGTTAGGTTAGGTTAGGTTAGGTTAGGTTAGGTTAGGTTAGGTTAGGTTAGGTTAGGTTAGGTTAGGTTAGGTTAGGTTAGGTTAGGTTAGGTTAGGTTAGGTTAGGTTAGGTTAGGTTAGGTTAGGTTAGGTTAGGTTAGGTTAGGTTAGGTTAGGTTAGGTTAGGTTAGGTTAGGTTAGGTTAGGTTAGGTTAGGTTAGGTTAGGTTAGGTTAGGTTAGGTTAGGTTAGGTTAGGTTAGGTTAGGTTAGGTTAGGTTAGGTTAGGTTAGGTTAGGTTAGGTTAGGTTAGGTTAGGTTAGGTTAGGTTAGGTTAGGTTAGGTTAGGTTAGGTTAGGTTAGGTTAGGTTAGGTTAGGTTAGGTTAGGTTAGGTTAGGTTAGGTTAGGTTAGGTTAGGTTAGGTTAGGTTAGGTTAGGTTAGGTTAGGTTAGGTTAGGTTAGGTTAGGTTAGGTTAGGTTAGGTTAGGTTAGGTTAGGTTAGGTTAGGTTAGGTTAGGTTAGGTTAGGTTAGGTTAGGTTAGGTTAGGTTAGGTTAGGTTAGGTTAGGTTAGGTTAGGTTAGGTTAGGTTAGGTTAGGTTAGGTTAGGTTAGGTTAGGTTAGGTTAGGTTAGGTTAGGTTAGGTTAGGTTAGGTTAGGTTAGGTTAGGTTAGGTTAGGTTAGGTTAGGTTAGGTTAGGTTAGGTTAGGTTAGGTTAGGTTAGGTTAGGTTAGGTTAGGTTAGGTTAGGTTAGGTTAGGTTAGGTTAGGTTAGGTTAGGTTAGGTTAGGTTAGGTTAGGTTAGGTTAGGTTAGGTTAGGTTAGGTTAGGTTAGGTTAGGTTAGGTTAGGTTAGGTTAGGTTAGGTTAGGTTAGGTTAGGTTAGGTTAGGTTAGGTTAGGTTAGGTTAGGTTAGGTTAGGTTAGGTTAGGTTAGGTTAGGTTAGGTTAGGTTAGGTTAGGTTAGGTTAGGTTAGGTTAGGTTAGGTTAGGTTAGGTTAGGTTAGGTTAGGTTAGGTTAGGTTAGGTTAGGTTAGGTTAGGTTAGGTTAGGTTAGGTTAGGTTAGGTTAGGTTAGGTTAGGTTAGGTTAGGTTAGGTTAGGTTAGGTTAGGTTAGGTTAGGTTAGGTTAGGTTAGGTTAGGTTAGGTTAGGTTAGGTTAGGTTAGGTTAGGTTAGGTTAGGTTAGGTTAGGTTAGGTTAGGTTAGGTTAGGTTAGGTTAGGTTAGGTTAGGTTAGGTTAGGTTAGGTTAGGTTAGGTTAGGTTAGGTTAGGTTAGGTTAGGTTAGGTTAGGTTAGGTTAGGTTAGGTTAGGTTAGGTTAGGTTAGGTTAGGTTAGGTTAGGTTAGGTTAGGTTAGGTTAGGTTAGGTTAGGTTAGGTTAGGTTAGGTTAGGTTAGGTTAGGTTAGGTTAGGTTAGGTTAGGTTAGGTTAGGTTAGGTTAGGTTAGGTTAGGTTAGGTTAGGTTAGGTTAGGTTAGGTTAGGTTAGGTTAGGTTAGGTTAGGTTAGGTTAGGTTAGGTTAGGTTAGGTTAGGTTAGGTTAGGTTAGGTTAGGTTAGGTTAGGTTAGGTTAGGTTAGGTTAGGTTAGGTTAGGTTAGGTTAGGTTAGGTTAGGTTAGGTTAGGTTAGGTTAGGTTAGGTTAGGTTAGGTTAGGTTAGGTTAGGTTAGGTTAGGTTAGGTTAGGTTAGGTTAGGTTAGGTTAGGTTAGGTTAGGTTA
>OX419195.1:16142163-16156698 GCA_948465475.1 Thalpophila matura
CCATGCCCTGTCAGAATCTGCGTCAATATTCCTGTGGGTTTCAGCTGTCTGACCTGTACGTATGCTTGTGTTGCGCTGGGGAAGAACAGCTTTGTCACGCCAGCTGTAGTTTCCGATTGGTATCTCCGATTCCATTCGTCAAGCGTGTTCGCACGGATCTGCCGCTTGACGAATGAGATCGGGCACCCATCGTAATCGGGCCTTGTTTTTAAACCCAGGGCGGCGTCCCTTGCCAGCTGGTCCGCTCTCTCATTCCCTCCCAGTCCTGCGTGGGCTTTAACCCAAAAGAGTTTCACTTCTTTGCCCTGGTCCTTGCATTGCCGCAGGTTTTCTCTTATTTCAACTGAGAGGGGATGAAGAGAGCGGTGGCTAGCAACCGTTTCAAGCGACGCCCTGGAGTCACTGTAAATGCCAAAGCTGGCTTCTGGGCTGCGCAAGATCTCACGTGTGGCCTTGCATATAGCCAGCAGTTCCGCCTGGTAGACGGTGCAGTGGGACGACAGCTTCAATTTCTGGCTTTTGGTTTCGACACCATTGCTCCAGTGAGACAATGATGCGCCAACCTTGCCTTCAATTTTGCTGCCGTCCGTGTAAATCTGCACCGCTTGAGTGCAGTGGTTATTTACTTGCTCCTGGTCTACCAGGCATATGAACTGCAGGCTTATATGCTTGGCCGGGTGAGGGGTTTTGCTGAACGCTGTTCGTCGCTCAATCTCCCTATCTCCTAGCTCCGGCCGAGATACCCCCTTTCTTGCCTCGTACAGGGCCGCTGCCTCCTTTATTCGGAGGTCAAGGGGGAGTAACCCGGCCAGGACCAGTGCCGAGTTTAGGGAGACTGTGCGGTAAGATTTGCACAGTTTCTGTGCAAATCCCCTTTGAACAGCGTTCAGCTGCTTCCGCACTCCCAGCTTTCCGGCTGCCGGTGCCCACGCACTTGCCGCATAAAGTATTATTGGTTCGACCACTGCCGTGTAGATGGTTCTTATTACCTCCGGATGGAGGCCCCAACTGATCCTGGCTGCCCTCGACAGCTGCTTGTATAAGCTTAATCCCTTTTTACATACTGTAGATGCATGGGTGTTAAACGTAAGCTTACTGTCGATGGTCAGTCCCAGGATCTTAATTTCTTGCGACATTCCAATGGCGACCCCGCCCATGCTCAACAGTGGGGTATCATATTTAAGCTTCCGCGTGATGACCATTGCATTCGTCTTTTGCGGTGCGAATCTTAGCTTATTGATGATCCCCCACTGGTGAACATACTCGAGGGCACCATTGGCACGTCGCTGGACCTCCATCGCAGAGTCGCCGTCGAATAACATGACCACGTCATCGGCGAAGGCTTGGCAGTGGTCTCCCCTTTGTACCAGGCCTTTGAGTAGGGGGTCAAGTAAGAGATTCCATAGAATCGGGCCCCCTATCGATCCCTGCACACATCCTTTACTTGTCCCCCTACTAACCTCCTCTCCCGCGTATCTAACCTTTACCCTTCTACATTCCAGGTAACTGTCTACCACCCTTCTCACATTTACCGGGCACCCCGCTTCAGCCAGCCTGGTTTTTATGGCCGGCCACCATGCACTGTCGAAGGCTCCCTCTATGTCCAGTGAAATCACAACAATCAGCTTTTTGTCTTCTAATTTGGCTCGTATGTGTTTCAACAGGTCATAGAGGGAGTCTTCGGTGCTTTTTTGTGGCATAAACCCATACTGGCGTGTGCTGAGTCCCGGCATAATGTGCCATTTGACTCTGCCTATCAGCATTTTCTCCAGGACCTTTCCCATCACCGGCAACAATCCTATTGGCCTATATGATTTCGGAGCTGTATAGTTCTCCTTTCCGGGTTTCCTTAGGATTACTACAGTAGCTTCCTTCCAGATCCCCGGAAAGTAACCCAGCTCTAGGCATTTGTTTGCCAGTGATAGGAAAAGTCCCGAATCGTGCATTGCCGATTGCTGGCAGATATCTGCTGTAAGGCCATCCCCCCCGGGGGCTTTTTTAGGATTGAAGCTGCGTATGGCGGACTTCATTTCTTCCTGGGTAAATGGTGGGTCAAGTTCTTCATCTTGACCCATCACATTTACTTTTCCGGCAATCATCCTTATACGTCTATGCTCCTCGTTGTCCTCTTCCTTTCTGTCCTCGGGGTAGAATGTTTCTGCCAGCAATCTAGCAGAGTCAAGATGGTTTAAAACGACTCCATCCTTAGTCAGGGGCAGATCCTCACTCCTCTTCATGGTCCTTCCTATGACTCTGTAGATCCCTTGCCAGAGCCCTTCCCTATCCTGTCTCAAACAGAAGCTTTTCCAGCTTTCTGTTTGAGCTGTTTTCACTGCTAATTCGTATGTTTGTTTTGATTGCAGGTACTCCTCCACGACCACCGCCCTCCGGATCGGCGCTGCACAGCGGACTCTGCGCTTCCTAGTAGCGACTGCCTTCTTCAGCGTGGCGAGCTCTTCAGACCACCAAGGTATTTTAGTTCTGCTATTGGGCTTAAACTTTGGGATGCTAAGGTTACATGCTTCTACTATTACACTAATATACTTTTCTATTTTAGTTTCCAATTCGGTTTTATTATTTATGTTATCAATTTCAGCTTTACTTAGATTATTTTCTTGTAGCAACTGGGTCAGTTTCACACGAAATTGATCCCAGTTTGCTTTTTTACTATTATATATCCTTGTTGATCTACTAATATTAATTCCCTTAGCCCTTTGTAATTTAATTTTGAATGTGATGGTGTTGTGGTCCGAGCTCGTCACGCCTTCGTCCACCCTCCAGTCCTCCACCAGGTCGAGCAGATCCGCCGTACATGCCGTGACGTCCACAAAGCTGGTATACAGTGAGGTACCCCTCACTGTGTGGAACGTCGGGGTATCGCCTGTGTTGAGCACCTGCAATCCCATCTCCTCGAGGGCTCCGGCCATATCAACACCTCTTCTGTCTATTTTAGTGCTGCCCCACCATGAATTTTTGGCGTTTGTGTCACCTCCCAAGATCATTCTCTGGCCAAAGATCCTTCCTATTTTGGTTAACTGCTCCAAGTATGGCTCCATCGGTGCTGGTTTTGGTTCCAGGTAGAATGAGACCACCACGGCCTCCCAAGCACTTGTCCGCATTTTCACAACTGTGAAATTTGGCGTTGTGACCTCCGGGCACTGGGTGACGTCGATATCGCTATCGAAGACAGCAATTGCAGACTTTATATCGCCGTCGCCCGCACCGGTATGCTGGTATATTCTTGCGCCGTGGTAGTCTTTCATTCTACCCAGACTCCCGATGTACGGCTCCTGGAGCAACGCAAAAGCCATTCCTCGTTTTTGGGCCTCGATTATAATTTCATTTGTGGCCAGAGCCTTCCGCTGAAGGTTTGCTTGAGCCACGAGGTATGACCCTTTTTTCGAGACAGAATTTACCACAGGGACCACCTTAGCAATATGCCGTTGTGGCCCTCGCTAAAGCGTCCCACTTCCTCCTTATCGGGCAGTCCTGACTGAACGCATTGTGTTCTGCATTTGCCAGTTTTGCCTGCGTGCAGTTGCAACATATCGGCGCTACACCTGCATTCCAGTCAGGACAGTCCGACTTCTTGTGGGGCCCGGCACAATGGCTGCACCTCTCCACCGTTTCTTTGCAGAAACGCCTGCCATGGCCGTACCCCAAACAGAGGGAACACTGGACCAAGGGAGACTGGTCTTCGACTCTAACGCGCTGCAGATCTATTTGCACGGTCTCCGCATCCATGGCCCTGGCCCATATTCGCGGGGACACTTTAACGACTATGTGGTTTACCAGAGGATTCCTGGTTCTTCTCCTATATCTGAACTCCACTCTGTCATCCTCTTTCTGAAGGTCTCTGAACATCCTCTCGTTTTGATTTCTCAATGCGAGGAGGATGTCGTCGTCGCTATTGTAAGCTAGGACGTCTTTTAAGATGAGGAGTGGGTCTTTATTCTGGATGTCATCGACATTCAGGAGATCACCCGCATTCTGGAGTCTGTTCTTTAATTTCTGTCTTTCCTCCTCGCTCCGGCATCCCACTATGACCTTCCTATCTTTGGCCTTCCTTATTTTATCCACTGTCACTCCCCCCTGCTTGGCATTCACCGCGGTCCTGATTTTATGGAGCACCTCGTCCCCAGTCTCCGTCTCATCCTTGGAGGTAACCACCACCGAGTGCAAGGTGGGCTGCTCCGGGCGTCTTGCCCTACTGCCTCCCGCCGCCACACTCGCATAGGTGGCCCCCTCCAGAACTTTCTGATGAGCCTGTAGAGTGTCTCTAAGACCCTCCATCCTTTGGTTGTTTTCGGAGATGAGTTTGAGGTGCTGGTTAGGTTAGGTTAGGTTAGGTTAGGTTAGGTTAGGTTAGGTTAGGTTAGGTTAGGTTAGGTTAGGTTAGGTTAGGTTAGGTTAGGTTAGGTTAGGTTAGGTTAGGTTAGGTTAGGTTAGGTTAGGTTAGGTTAGGTTAGGTTAGGTTAGGTTAGGTTAGGTTAGGTTAGGTTAGGTTAGGTTAGGTTAGGTTAGGTTAGGTTAGGTTAGGTTAGGTTAGGTTAGGTTAGGTTAGGTTAGGTTAGGTTAGGTTAGGTTAGGTTAGGTTAGGTTAGGTTAGGTTAGGTTAGGTTAGGTTAGGTTAGGTTAGGTTAGGTTAGGTTAGGTTAGGTTAGGTTAGGTTAGGTTAGGTTAGGTTAGGTTAGGTTAGGTTAGGTTAGGTTAGGTTAGGTTAGGTTAGGTTAGGTTAGGTTAGGTTAGGTTAGGTTAGGTTAGGTTAGGTTAGGTTAGGTTAGGTTAGGTTAGGTTAGGTTAGGTTAGGTTAGGTTAGGTTAGGTTAGGTTAGGTTAGGTTAGGTTAGGTTAGGTTAGGTTAGGTTAGGTTAGGTTAGGTTAGGTTAGGTTAGGTTAGGTTAGGTTAGGTTAGGTTAGGTTAGGTTAGGTTAGGTTAGGTTAGGTTAGGTTAGGTTAGGTTAGGTTAGGTTAGGTTAGGTTAGGTTAGGTTAGGTTAGGTTAGGTTAGGTTAGGTTAGGTTAGGTTAGGTTAGGTTAGGTTAGGTTAGGTTAGGTTAGGTTAGGTTAGGTTAGGTTAGGTTAGGTTAGGTTAGGTTAGGTTAGGTTAGGTTAGGTTAGGTTAGGTTAGGTTAGGTTAGGTTAGGTTAGGTTAGGTTAGGTTAGGTTAGGTTAGGTTAGGTTAGGTTAGGTTAGGTTAGGTTAGGTTAGGTTAGGTTAGGTTAGGTTAGGTTAGGTTAGGTTAGGTTAGGTTAGGTTAGGTTAGGTTAGGTTAGGTTAGGTTAGGTTAGGTTAGGTTAGGTTAGGTTAGGTTAGGTTAGGTTAGGTTAGGTTAGGTTAGGTTAGGTTAGGTTAGGTTAGGTTAGGTTAGGTTAGGTTAGGTTAGGTTAGGTTAGGTTAGGTTAGGTTAGGTTAGGTTAGGTTAGGTTAGGTTAGGTTAGGTTAGGTTAGGTTAGGTTAGGTTAGGTTAGGTTAGGTTAGGTTAGGTTAGGTTAGGTTAGGTTAGGTTAGGTTAGGTTAGGTTAGGTTAGGTTAGGTTAGGTTAGGTTAGGTTAGGTTAGGTTAGGTTAGGTTAGGTTAGGTTAGGTTAGGTTAGGTTAGGTTAGGTTAGGTTAGGTTAGGTTAGGTTAGGTTAGGTTAGGTTAGGTTAGGTTAGGTTAGGTTAGGTTAGGTTAGGTTAGGTTAGGTTAGGTTAGGTTAGGTTAGGTTAGGTTAGGTTAGGTTAGGTTAGGTTAGGTTAGGTTAGGTTAGGTTAGGTTAGGTTAGGTTAGGTTAGGTTAGGTTAGGTTAGGTTAGGTTAGGTTAGGTTAGGTTAGGTTAGGTTAGGTTAGGTTAGGTTAGGTTAGGTTAGGTTAGGTTAGGTTAGGTTAGGTTAGGTTAGGTTAGGTTAGGTTAGGTTAGGTTAGGTTAGGTTAGGTTAGGTTAGGTTAGGTTAGGTTAGGTTAGGTTAGGTTAGGTTAGGTTAGGTTAGGTTAGGTTAGGTTAGGTTAGGTTAGGTTAGGTTAGGTTAGGTTAGGTTAGGTTAGGTTAGGTTAGGTTAGGTTAGGTTAGGTTAGGTTAGGTTAGGTTAGGTTAGGTTAGGTTAGGTTAGGTTAGGTTAGGTTAGGTTAGGTTAGGTTAGGTTAGGTTAGGTTAGGTTAGGTTAGGTTAGGTTAGGTTAGGTTAGGTTAGGTTAGGTTAGGTTAGGTTAGGTTAGGTTAGGTTAGGTTAGGTTAGGTTAGGTTAGGTTAGGTTAGGTTAGGTTAGGTTAGGTTAGGTTAGGTTAGGTTAGGTTAGGTTAGGTTAGGTTAGGTTAGGTTAGGTTAGGTTAGGTTAGGTTAGGTTAGGTTAGGTTAGGTTAGGTTAGGTTAGGTTAGGTTAGGTTAGGTTAGGTTAGGTTAGGTTAGGTTAGGTTAGGTTAGGTTAGGTTAGGTTAGGTTAGGTTAGGTTAGGTTAGGTTAGGTTAGGTTAGGTTAGGTTAGGTTAGGTTAGGTTAGGTTAGGTTAGGTTAGGTTAGGTTAGGTTAGGTTAGGTTAGGTTAGGTTAGGTTAGGTTAGGTTAGGTTAGGTTAGGTTAGGTTAGGTTAGGTTAGGTTAGGTTAGGTTAGGTTAGGTTAGGTTAGGTTAGGTTAGGTTAGGTTAGGTTAGGTTAGGTTAGGTTAGGTTAGGTTAGGTTAGGTTAGGTTAGGTTAGGTTAGGTTAGGTTAGGTTAGGTTAGGTTAGGTTAGGTTAGGTTAGGTTAGGTTAGGTTAGGTTAGGTTAGGTTAGGTTAGGTTAGGTTAGGTTAGGTTAGGTTAGGTTAGGTTAGGTTAGGTTAGGTTAGGTTAGGTTAGGTTAGGTTAGGTTAGGTTAGGTTAGGTTAGGTTAGGTTAGGTTAGGTTAGGTTAGGTTAGGTTAGGTTAGGTTAGGTTAGGTTAGGTTAGGTTAGGTTAGGTTAGGTTAGGTTAGGTTAGGTTAGGTTAGGTTAGGTTAGGTTAGGTTAGGTTAGGTTAGGTTAGGTTAGGTTAGGTTAGGTTAGGTTAGGTTAGGTTAGGTTAGGTTAGGTTAGGTTAGGTTAGGTTAGGTTAGGTTAGGTTAGGTTAGGTTAGGTTAGGTTAGGTTAGGTTAGGTTAGGTTAGGTTAGGTTAGGTTAGGTTAGGTTAGGTTAGGTTAGGTTAGGTTAGGTTAGGTTAGGTTAGGTTAGGTTAGGTTAGGTTAGGTTAGGTTAGGTTAGGTTAGGTTAGGTTAGGTTAGGTTAGGTTAGGTTAGGTTAGGTTAGGTTAGGTTAGGTTAGGTTAGGTTAGGTTAGGTTAGGTTAGGTTAGGTTAGGTTAGGTTAGGTTAGAGTTAGGTTAGGTTAGGTTAGGTTAGGTTAGGTTAGGTTAGGTTAGGTTAGGTTAGGTTAGGTTAGGTTAGGTTAGGTTAGGTTAGGTTAGGTTAGGTTAGGTTAGGTTAGGTTAGGTTAGGTTAGGTTAGGTTAGGTTAGGTTAGGTTAGGTTAGGTTAGGTTAGGTTAGGTTAGGTTAGGTTAGGTTAGGTTAGGTTAGGTTAGGTTAGGTTAGGTTAGGTTAGGTTAGGTTAGGTTAGGTTAGGTTAGGTTAGGTTAGGTTAGGTTAGGTTAGGTTAGGTTAGGTTAGGTTAGGTTAGGTTAGGTTAGGTTAGGTTAGGTTAGGTTAGGTTAGGTTAGGTTAGGTTAGGTTAGGTTAGGTTAGGTTAGGTTAGGTTAGGTTAGGTTAGGTTAGGTTAGGTTAGGTTAGGTTAGGTTAGGTTAGGTTAGGTTAGGTTAGGTTAGGTTAGGTTAGGTTAGGTTAGGTTAGGTTAGGTTAGGTTAGGTTAGGTTAGGTTAGGTTAGGTTAGGTTAGGTTAGGTTAGGTTAGGTTAGGTTAGGTTAGGTTAGGTTAGGTTAGGTTAGGTTAGGTTAGGTTAGGTTAGGTTAGGTTAGGTTAGGTTAGGTTAGGTTAGGTTAGGTTAGGTTAGGTTAGGTTAGGTTAGGTTAGGTTAGGTTAGGTTAGGTTAGGTTAGGTTAGGTTAGGTTAGGTTAGGTTAGGTTAGGTTAGGTTAGGTTAGGTTAGGTTAGGTTAGGTTAGGTTAGGTTAGGTTAGGTTAGGTTAGGTTAGGTTAGGTTAGGTTAGGTTAGGTTAGGTTAGGTTAGGTTAGGTTAGGTTAGGTTAGGTTAGGTTAGGTTAGGTTAGGTTAGGTTAGGTTAGGTTAGGTTAGGTTAGGTTAGGTTAGGTTAGGTTAGGTTAGGTTAGGTTAGGTTAGGTTAGGTTAGGTTAGGTTAGGTTAGGTTAGGTTAGGTTAGGTTAGGTTAGGTTAGGTTAGGTTAGGTTAGGTTAGGTTAGGTTAGGTTAGGTTAGGTTAGGTTAGGTTAGGTTAGGTTAGGTTAGGTTAGGTTAGGTTAGGTTAGGTTAGGTTAGGTTAGGTTAGGTTAGGTTAGGTTAGGTTAGGTTAGGTTAGGTTAGGTTAGGTTAGGTTAGGTTAGGTTAGGTTAGGTTAGGTTAGGTTAGGTTAGGTTAGGTTAGGTTAGGTTAGGTTAGGTTAGGTTAGGTTAGGTTAGGTTAGGTTAGGTTAGGTTAGGTTAGGTTAGGTTAGGTTAGGTTAGGTTAGGTTAGGTTAGGTTAGGTTAGGTTAGGTTAGGTTAGGTTAGGTTAGGTTAGGTTAGGTTAGGTTAGGTTAGGTTAGGTTAGGTTAGGTTAGGTTAGGTTAGGTTAGGTTAGGTTAGGTTAGGTTAGGTTAGGTTAGGTTAGGTTAGGTTAGGTTAGGTTAGGTTAGGTTAGGTTAGGTTAGGTTAGGTTAGGTTAGGTTAGGTTAGGTTAGGTTAGGTTAGGTTAGGTTAGGTTAGGTTAGGTTAGGTTAGGTTAGGTTAGGTTAGGTTAGGTTAGGTTAGGTTAGGTTAGGTTAGGTTAGGTTAGGTTAGGTTAGGTTAGGTTAGGTTAGGTTAGGTTAGGTTAGGTTAGGTTAGGTTAGGTTAGGTTAGGTTAGGTTAGGTTAGGTTAGGTTAGGTTAGGTTAGGTTAGGTTAGGTTAGGTTAGGTTAGGTTAGGTTAGGTTAGGTTAGGTTAGGTTAGGTTAGGTTAGGTTAGGTTAGGTTAGGTTAGGTTAGGTTAGGTTAGGTTAGGTTAGGTTAGGTTAGGTTAGGTTAGGTTAGGTTAGGTTAGGTTAGGTTAGGTTAGGTTAGGTTAGGTTAGGTTAGGTTAGGTTAGGTTAGGTTAGGTTAGGTTAGGTTAGGTTAGGTTAGGTTAGGTTAGGTTAGGTTAGGTTAGGTTAGGTTAGGTTAGGTTAGGTTAGGTTAGGTTAGGTTAGGTTAGGTTAGGTTAGGTTAGGTTAGGTTAGGTTAGGTTAGGTTAGGTTAGGTTAGGTTAGGTTAGGTTAGGTTAGGTTAGGTTAGGTTAGGTTAGGTTAGGTTAGGTTAGGTTAGGTTAGGTTAGGTTAGGTTAGGTTAGGTTAGGTTAGGTTAGGTTAGGTTAGGTTAGGTTAGGTTAGGTTAGGTTAGGTTAGGTTAGGTTAGGTTAGGTTAGGTTAGGTTAGGTTAGGTTAGGTTAGGTTAGGTTAGGTTAGGTTAGGTTAGGTTAGGTTAGGTTAGGTTAGGTTAGGTTAGGTTAGGTTAGGTTAGGTTAGGTTAGGTTAGGTTAGGTTAGGTTAGGTTAGGTTAGGTTAGGTTAGGTTAGGTTAGGTTAGGTTAGGTTAGGTTAGGTTAGGTTAGGTTAGGTTAGGTTAGGTTAGGTTAGGTTAGGTTAGGTTAGGTTAGGTTAGGTTAGGTTAGGTTAGGTTAGGTTAGGTTAGGTTAGGTTAGGTTAGGTTAGGTTAGGTTAGGTTAGGTTAGGTTAGGTTAGGTTAGGTTAGGTTAGGTTAGGTTAGGTTAGGTTAGGTTAGGTTAGGTTAGGTTAGGTTAGGTTAGGTTAGGTTAGGTTAGGTTAGGTTAGGTTAGGTTAGGTTAGGTTAGGTTAGGTTAGGTTAGGTTAGGTTAGGTTAGGTTAGGTTAGGTTAGGTTAGGTTAGGTTAGGTTAGGTTAGGTTAGGTTAGGTTAGGTTAGGTTAGGTTAGGTTAGGTTAGGTTAGGTTAGGTTAGGTTAGGTTAGGTTAGGTTAGGTTAGGTTAGGTTAGGTTAGGTTAGGTTAGGTTAGGTTAGGTTAGGTTAGGTTAGGTTAGGTTAGGTTAGGTTAGGTTAGGTTAGGTTAGGTTAGGTTAGGTTAGGTTAGGTTAGGTTAGGTTAGGTTAGGTTAGGTTAGGTTAGGTTAGGTTAGGTTAGGTTAGGTTAGGTTAGGTTAGGTTAGGTTAGGTTAGGTTAGGTTAGGTTAGGTTAGGTTAGGTTAGGTTAGGTTAGGTTAGGTTAGGTTAGGTTAGGTTAGGTTAGGTTAGGTTAGGTTAGGTTAGGTTAGGTTAGGTTAGGTTAGGTTAGGTTAGGTTAGGTTAGGTTAGGTTAGGTTAGGTTAGGTTAGGTTAGGTTAGGTTAGGTTAGGTTAGGTTAGGTTAGGTTAGGTTAGGTTAGGTTAGGTTAGGTTAGGTTAGGTTAGGTTAGGTTAGGTTAGGTTAGGTTAGGTTAGGTTAGGTTAGGTTAGGTTAGGTTAGGTTAGGTTAGGTTAGGTTAGGTTAGGTTAGGTTAGGTTAGGTTAGGTTAGGTTAGGTTAGGTTAGGTTAGGTTAGGTTAGGTTAGGTTAGGTTAGGTTAGGTTAGGTTAGGTTAGGTTAGGTTAGGTTAGGTTAGGTTAGGTTAGGTTAGGTTAGGTTAGGTTAGGTTAGGTTAGGTTAGGTTAGGTTAGGTTAGGTTAGGTTAGGTTAGGTTAGGTTAGGTTAGGTTAGGTTAGGTTAGGTTAGGTTAGGTTAGGTTAGGTTAGGTTAGGTTAGGTTAGGTTAGGTTAGGTTAGGTTAGGTTAGGTTAGGTTAGGTTAGGTTAGGTTAGGTTAGGTTAGGTTAGGTTAGGTTAGGTTAGGTTAGGTTAGGTTAGGTTAGGTTAGGTTAGGTTAGGTTAGGTTAGGTTAGGTTAGGTTAGGTTAGGTTAGGTTAGGTTAGGTTAGGTTAGGTTAGGTTAGGTTAGGTTAGGTTAGGTTAGGTTAGGTTAGGTTAGGTTAGGTTAGGTTAGGTTAGGTTAGGTTAGGTTAGGTTAGGTTAGGTTAGGTTAGGTTAGGTTAGGTTAGGTTAGGTTAGGTTAGGTTAGGTTAGGTTAGGTTAGGTTAGGTTAGGTTAGGTTAGGTTAGGTTAGGTTAGGTTAGGTTAGGTTAGGTTAGGTTAGGTTAGGTTAGGTTAGGTTAGGTTAGGTTAGGTTAGGTTAGGTTAGGTTAGGTTAGGTTAGGTTAGGTTAGGTTAGGTTAGGTTAGGTTAGGTTAGGTTAGGTTAGGTTAGGTTAGGTTAGGTTAGGTTAGGTTAGGTTAGGTTAGGTTAGGTTAGGTTAGGTTAGGTTAGGTTAGGTTAGGTTAGGTTAGGTTAGGTTAGGTTAGGTTAGGTTAGGTTAGGTTAGGTTAGGTTAGGTTAGGTTAGGTTAGGTTAGGTTAGGTTAGGTTAGGTTAGGTTAGGTTAGGTTAGGTTAGGTTAGGTTAGGTTAGGTTAGGTTAGGTTAGGTTAGGTTAGGTTAGGTTAGGTTAGGTTAGGTTAGGTTAGGTTAGGTTAGGTTAGGTTAGGTTAGGTTAGGTTAGGTTAGGTTAGGTTAGGTTAGGTTAGGTTAGGTTAGGTTAGGTTAGGTTAGGTTAGGTTAGGTTAGGTTAGGTTAGGTTAGGTTAGGTTAGGTTAGGTTAGGTTAGGTTAGGTTAGGTTAGGTTAGGTTAGGTTAGGTTAGGTTAGGTTAGGTTAGGTTAGGTTAGGTTAGGTTAGGTTAGGTTAGGTTAGGTTAGGTTAGGTTAGGTTAGGTTAGGTTAGGTTAGGTTAGGTTAGGTTAGGTTAGGTTAGGTTAGGTTAGGTTAGGTTAGGTTAGGTTAGGTTAGGTTAGGTTAGGTTAGGTTAGGTTAGGTTAGGTTAGGTTAGGTTAGGTTAGGTTAGGTTAGGTTAGGTTAGGTTAGGTTAGGTTAGGTTAGGTTAGGTTAGGTTAGGTTAGGTTAGGTTAGGTTAGGTTAGGTTAGGTTAGGTTAGGTTAGGTTAGGTTAGGTTAGGTTAGGTTAGGTTAGGTTAGGTTAGGTTAGGTTAGGTTAGGTTAGGTTAGGTTAGGTTAGGTTAGGTTAGGTTAGGTTAGGTTAGGTTAGGTTAGGTTAGGTTAGGTTAGGTTAGGTTAGGTTAGGTTAGGTTAGGTTAGGTTAGGTTAGGTTAGGTTAGGTTAGGTTAGGTTAGGTTAGGTTAGGTTAGGTTAGGTTAGGTTAGGTTAGGTTAGGTTAGGTTAGGTTAGGTTAGGTTAGGTTAGGTTAGGTTAGGTTAGGTTAGGTTAGGTTAGGTTAGGTTAGGTTAGGTTAGGTTAGGTTAGGTTAGGTTAGGTTAGGTTAGGTTAGGTTAGGTTAGGTTAGGTTAGGTTAGGTTAGGTTAGGTTAGGTTAGGTTAGGTTAGGTTAGGTTAGGTTAGGTTAGGTTAGGTTAGGTTAGGTTAGGTTAGGTTAGGTTAGGTTAGGTTAGGTTAGGTTAGGTTAGGTTAGGTTAGGTTAGGTTAGGTTAGGTTAGGTTAGGTTAGGTTAGGTTAGGTTAGGTTAGGTTAGGTTAGGTTAGGTTAGGTTAGGTTAGGTTAGGTTAGGTTAGGTTAGGTTAGGTTAGGTTAGGTTAGGTTAGGTTAGGTTAGGTTAGGTTAGGTTAGGTTAGGTTAGGTTAGGTTAGGTTAGGTTAGGTTAGGTTAGGTTAGGTTAGGTTAGGTTAGGTTAGGTTAGGTTAGGTTAGGTTAGGTTAGGTTAGGTTAGGTTAGGTTAGGTTAGGTTAGGTTAGGTTAGGTTAGGTTAGGTTAGGTTAGGTTAGGTTAGGTTAGGTTAGGTTAGGTTAGGTTAGGTTAGGTTAGGTTAGGTTAGGTTAGGTTAGGTTAGGTTAGGTTAGGTTAGGTTAGGTTAGGTTAGGTTAGGTTAGGTTAGGTTAGGTTAGGTTAGGTTAGGTTAGGTTAGGTTAGGTTAGGTTAGGTTAGGTTAGGTTAGGTTAGGTTAGGTTAGGTTAGGTTAGGTTAGGTTAGGTTAGGTTAGGTTAGGTTAGGTTAGGTTAGGTTAGGTTAGGTTAGGTTAGGTTAGGTTAGGTTAGGTTAGGTTAGGTTAGGTTAGGTTAGGTTAGGTTAGGTTAGGTTAGGTTAGGTTAGGTTAGGTTAGGTTAGGTTAGGTTAGGTTAGGTTAGGTTAGGTTAGGTTAGGTTAGGTTAGGTTAGGTTAGGTTAGGTTAGGTTAGGTTAGGTTAGGTTAGGTTAGGTTAGGTTAGGTTAGGTTAGGTTAGGTTAGGTTAGGTTAGGTTAGGTTAGGTTAGGTTAGGTTAGGTTAGGTTAGGTTAGGTTAGGTTAGGTTAGGTTAGGTTAGGTTAGGTTAGGTTAGGTTAGGTTAGGTTAGGTTAGGTTAGGTTAGGTTAGGTTAGGTTAGGTTAGGTTAGGTTAGGTTAGGTTAGGTTAGGTTAGGTTAGGTTAGGTTAGGTTAGGTTAGGTTAGGTTAGGTTAGGTTAGGTTAGGTTAGGTTAGGTTAGGTTAGGTTAGGTTAGGTTAGGTTAGGTTAGGTTAGGTTAGGTTAGGTTAGGTTAGGTTAGGTTAGGTTAGGTTAGGTTAGGTTAGGTTAGGTTAGGTTAGGTTAGGTTAGGTTAGGTTAGGTTAGGTTAGGTTAGGTTAGGTTAGGTTAGGTTAGGTTAGGTTAGGTTAGGTTAGGTTAGGTTAGGTTAGGTTAGGTTAGGTTAGGTTAGGTTAGGTTAGGTTAGGTTAGGTTAGGTTAGGTTAGGTTAGGTTAGGTTAGGTTAGGTTAGGTTAGGTTAGGTTAGGTTAGGTTAGGTTAGGTTAGGTTAGGTTAGGTTAGGTTAGGTTAGGTTAGGTTAGGTTAGGTTAGGTTAGGTTAGGTTAGGTTAGGTTAGGTTAGGTTAGGTTAGGTTAGGTTAGGTTAGGTTAGGTTAGGTTAGGTTAGGTTAGGTTAGGTTAGGTTAGGTTAGGTTAGGTTAGGTTAGGTTAGGTTAGGTTAGGTTAGGTTAGGTTAGGTTAGGTTAGGTTAGGTTAGGTTAGGTTAGGTTAGGTTAGGTTAGGTTAGGTTAGGTTAGGTTAGGTTAGGTTAGGTTAGGTTAGGTTAGGTTAGGTTAGGTTAGGTTAGGTTAGGTTAGGTTAGGTTAGGTTAGGTTAGGTTAGGTTAGGTTAGGTTAGGTTAGGTTAGGTTAGGTTAGGTTAGGTTAGGTTAGGTTAGGTTAGGTTAGGTTAGGTTAGGTTAGGTTAGGTTAGGTTAGGTTAGGTTAGGTTAGGTTAGGTTAGGTTAGGTTAGGTTAGGTTAGGTTAGGTTAGGTTAGGTTAGGTTAGGTTAGGTTAGGTTAGGTTAGGTTAGGTTAGGTTAGGTTAGGTTAGGTTAGGTTAGGTTAGGTTAGGTTAGGTTAGGTTAGGTTAGGTTAGGTTAGGTTAGGTTAGGTTAGGTTAGGTTAGGTTAGGTTAGGTTAGGTTAGGTTAGGTTAGGTTAGGTTAGGTTAGGTTAGGTTAGGTTAGGTTAGGTTAGGTTAGGTTAGGTTAGGTTAGGTTAGGTTAGGTTAG